>CM069449.1:57286230-57328892 GCA_035610835.1 Ophiura sarsii
TCCAATACAAGAGTTCTGAAAATCGACACAAATATGACGTCATAACCATTGCTTCGGGACGAAATGGCGCGGTACCCCCCCCCCCCCCCCCCCACACCTAAGAAGAATCGAAGCGAAGAATTTACACTGCCCTCAATGTTGAATGTTGGTATACACATTGTCGTGCACAAGCCGGCATGCGATGACATCAACTTCCTCATGTGATCATCATTCTTACTCATACTTGTTGTGAGTGAACTCGTCTTAGGAATATACACACTTTTGGACAATGACTTACTTTCTATATAAATGTTAAATGAGCAGTTGTTTGTGTTGCCCGCTCGGTCCTTAGCTACGTATTGAACTACGGTGTTTCCCTCCATAAACATATCCCCGGATCGGTGACTGCTGTCATCTACGGTGACCTCACGTGAATCGGAATTGTCAGTTACGACTGGTGCGCGCCAATAAACCGCTACTGTATTGCTGTCGGTGAGCTCGATAACTTGATTTGGGGGGCAAACGCGGATTCTAGGTGGTTCAGTATCTATATAAGGGAACAATTAAAGTTTGAATATCAAATTAAAGTGTTGTAAACAAGATATACAGGGAGAGTCAAAGAAAAGAGTAAAATAATTATTAAAATATTGATTATAATAATATGAACGCAACCAATGTATGCGGCAATAGATTCATTCACTATCAATTCCGAATGACCAGAACAACAACCTCTGATTTCAAAACAAATTCACGAAAACAGTTGTTAAAGGTATACGTTCCGATCACTTTTTTGGGGCTATGATTTATTGATATCAGTTATTTTGATATCAGAAGAATCCCCATATTTATCTCATTATGTCTGTAAAATCTTAGGGGCCAGAAATGTTCCATTAGGAAATCATAGGCTAAAATGTGGTGAATTACTGCCAAAGGTGGTTAACCAGTAACCACCAGCCAGTTTGTGTACTACTCAATAGGCAACATTATTGTGACTTTGTTATTCTAAAATTATAACCATTGGAGTTATGCAACTCATACTTTGGAATGTGACAATTTAAGGATGACCTTTCATGTAAAATAGAAAACATCAAGATGAAAATCGGACTAGCAATCAGAACATCTATCTTTAAGGGACGGCATTCAGATTCATACGGATTGTAAAACGTTCGACGCATTGACATTACATTCCAGTTGCCTGTAAGGTTTGAGCCCAAGTTTGATAGGTCGAACTGGCCATGACGCTAGTATTAGTAAGTTCCACCCATGCTGGGGGACCTTGAGTGTGGCAGCGGTGGAACTAGAAACAAGCCTGAGGGGCTGCAGTATTGCCACATGACTTTCCGTGGTGATTTTCCGCCCGATTTGGGCTAGTTTTAAAACTAAAATCTGCTCTTTGGATAATATAATGTGATTTTTTTTCTCGAAATTTGAACATTTGTTTTATAAAATATGATATAGCACTAGTTTTTATAACAAATTGAAATTAAAAGTTGGAATTTGTTATCACAAGAACATTTTCAAAAGTAGTATATAGAGCTTCTATTTACACCAACGCTAAGGAGCCTTGAGCTATACTTAGGATAGCGGTGGAAATGGTAGCACGCATGCTGGCAAGACACAGTTGGTGTAAAATAAATCAGATAAATGGTGTAGGAGGGGATGATTTATTACCCTGGATATGTCATCAAAAACGTGGTCAAGAAAGTTGGATTTTATACAGGACACGGAACCGTAATGACAAAACGCACTGGCTGTCCGTACTAGGGAGTTGTTCATTGCGTTCAATGACCATCGCTAAACACAATTCCCGAAACACCGAATTGTCACACGGGGAAGTATCAAACAAACGGTGAGCAGTGGTGGCCTATTGTTATCCGATAATTGGTTTGACCAATTACATGCGGATAATATACTATATCGATAGATCAATACCTATAAGTGGGCAATTACGACGAAGCAAACATTATTTTTCGTATGGGCGGGTCATTATTTAACTGCATTCCGTTCATACAACTGTCCGTTTATCCTATTGCGTTAACCCTCTCCGTTCGACAGTTTTCAATCTATACCAATCTGGATGCAATCCCTAAGCAGTCATTATTCTCATTCATTCTGAAAAAGGTGCATATTTATCCAAATCGTTGATTTGTACCGATATAATCGCGCTAATAATTAATTAGTTTTTTGTTTATTTTGTCCACCCTGCTTAGTTATTGAAACAGTCCAAGCCGGGTCATCCCCTCATTAACATTTTTATCATTCAACCAATCAGAAATAAGTTTTAATCGTATTTTCTCATAACTCATTACATATTCAGTTTAGGGGCGTGAGGCTTTAATTTGATTGGTCGGTCAATGAGCTAAACAATCGAACACTTTGGCGCAGTACTTTCGGGCAATTGTTAGTAACCTGCTCGGCGTGCGCGTTCTCATCTAACGATTACTTTTATTGGAGCGCACTTTGTACGCAGCTATCGCGATTATTTATAAAGTAATGAATTGATATTAATGAACAAGTGGGGTACACAATAACTAACTAACAAAGACAAATCAAACATTTTCGGTTATTTTTTCAAACATTAAATGAAAAATAATATCAAAAAAATGTCATTTTTACACGAATTTAGCAACAAAAACAACACATTTGGCTTTTGTTATGGTCGGGCTGAGCTCGGACTAGAGTGTGGACCGTATTCAATAGTGAGATTCAATAGATCTTATAAGAGAAAATATCGCAAATGTGGTTCGGTGTAGAAAATGTTGACTTTTACGCAAATGAGCATAACATATGTTTACCACAACCAATTTTAACCAACTGAAATTCTTTAGAAAGTTAATGATATAATGATGTGAATTTTGTGCACAGATTTTAAAATCCCAAAGTTGAGTACACATTCTTTTTTATTACTCACCCTGTACTGTAGAAGTTAAAATGGTCACAGACCTTTTTATAGAAGTTACTACTTCGTTTATTATGGTAATCATTAAAAAAAAAAGAATTCGCAACTCTTTAACTGTTGTTCTAAAATCATACCAGCATCTCTGGGAGAAAATTCAATACATTTCGTATAGTTTTTGCTTAAAACATTGTCAAGGAAACATACCAACAACCACCCATTCTCTTGATTTCAAAAGTTTCAGGAAAACATGTGTTTATCGTTCTGCCTGTAAATCCTTTTTGTGTTTGTTGCCAGTATTTTTGTTTTGGTGTATCAAAATTAATGTTTATAAAATGTGGAATAACGAATGGCAAATTTGACAATGGAAACTAAATTTCGAGTGTGCAAGAAGGTTGTTTCCCTTATCTGATACGATTTGCTTTTATGTGGCGCGAACGATTGTTTTGTCTCTTTTGGTTTGGAAAAAAAATATGTCAACATGAGTCGTCCACATGCACAGTTTTTGGGGACTAAATGAAAGAGAAAAAAAATAAATGGGCGAAGTAAATCTGTAAAATTGTTTCAAAATCAAATTTACCACTGTATATATCATGCATAGGATTTGTAAATGGAAAGCAGTACACTTACCATTCTGGCACATTTTCCCGCTAAATCCACGTCGACAAGCGCAGTAATAATCATCAAATAGATCTTTACAGTTGCCTCTATCCCGGCAAGGAGATGAGGTACACTCGTTCCTCTCTAGAATAAGAAATAAACAGAAGGTTTATGTGCCTTTTGTGTAACACCTGATAACGCTCTGGAAATAATGGGGTCTGCTTCAAATATAAAAAGGGTGGTCAAAGTGTGTAACATATTAATGTGTATTGTTTCGAAGACAAAGGTTCATACTTTGTATTGATCACAATCTCAATAGAATCACTCATGTATCCAATACCCTGACCACTGTCATCACTTATTGACCGACCCTCGTATAATGAGCCCAGATTTGCTTTTTTTGATACAACGTTACATTTTGAAATATATGATATCCGTGTTACTAATCGGTAGATCCGCAACTAATTTTACGACGCAAATGTCATTTGCGTTGAAATAGTAAGGAAAAGAGATGTTTGCCAATTGCGGACAAAAAAGCCTAAGTAAATAGTCTAAACAGGGTTTCCCTAAAAAAAGGGTGCACGTGTTTACCCAACTTGTTGACCATGAAGTTCGAAAATGTTTAAGATGTTTATATACGAGGGTCATTTAATAAGTTCTACCTCCTAACTCATAACATCGCTAATATGGATGTCAGCCTAATGACATTTGTCATGGTTATAGCTCTGAATCATAGCTTCACATTTCTAGTAAATGATAATTGATACCTGTTTTACTTTTGTTATAATACGATCAAAGCCAGAGAGAGATTTTGGACAACGGACACGGAAAATTACCCTAAAGATAAATACACGTTTTTTCGTTTTCTCTCCGTATTACATGATTAGATATAACAGTTCATTTAAATACTGAAAATAGAAAACAATGGATGTTTTCTGAATATAATACTGTATTTTCATGTATATATAAATCAGATCGTAGGCAATATCAACCTTTGTAGGCTTGAAAATAGTATAATATCAACTCGAATGTAATGCTAGGTCTTTAGCAAACTGGAATGCTGCTATTCAGTCAAATGTTCGTTGTTACAAGTCAAGACACAGTGATGCCTCGAGTGTTAAATCTTAACGTGACTCATGCCTTATATGCCTTATATACGATATGAAGAGCTAAATAAAGCGAAGAAAATATAATCATGTTTTACGGGGCCGCTCGATCGACCATATTTTTCGATATTTATACTTTTTTCACACAATATTTGACAAATTGAAATATTTTGGGATGTCAAATTATAAGTATGTAAAAAAAATGTCGGTACATCATGCCTTTCGTCGGTACAACTATGGTCGCCCCCCCCCCCCCCCCCCCCAGTTTCCAAAAGCTGGGTACGCTACGAGAA
Source organism: Ophiura sarsii (assembly GCA_035610835.1). NCBI lineage: Eukaryota > Metazoa > Echinodermata > Ophiuroidea > Amphilepidida > Ophiuridae > Ophiura > Ophiura sarsii. The sequence continues at coordinate 57,291,105 of CM069449.1, forward strand.
GTCGAGCTGAAGTCATCAGAGAGTTTGCCATTCATTTCCCAAACACTCACGTACCATCTAGAAATACACCAGCAGAATTATCGGAAATACTTGGTAAATGGTATAGCAGCACCAAGATGACACTAGATCTGACCTCGTGATGTAGTTATTATTGATCAGTGATAACACTCTCGGGCAGTAGCGTAGGGAGTTGCAAGGAGGGGGAGTGTGTGTGTGTGTGTGGGGGGGGGGGGGGGGGGGGGGGGGGGGGTAGCCAATCCCCAATCGACCCCCCTCTCAATCACATTGCATAACAAATGTGTATATCTATTTGACACATACTACTTTATGAAGCCTAATTAATACGAGACCATGGCGATTTTGCCCCGGCCTATGGACGAACCTGCCTCGGGGTCGGGGCACTTACAAGTATTTTTAATTTATCATTGTTAACAGGTATAGTTCCAGATAAATTTAAAACAGCAAAAGTAATTCCAATTTACAAAAAGGCTGATCATGAAATGTTCTCAAACTATCGTCCAGTTTCGCTTTTACCATGTTTCTCCAAAATTCTCGAGAGACTTGTATTTAACAGATGCATTGACTTCATAAATACTCACGAAATCCTTAATGAAAAACAATTTGGTTTTCGCTCCAAACATTCAACCTACATGGCTATTGCTCAACTGGTAGATAAAATCAACACTGCCGTCGAAAATAATGAAACTACAATAGGAATATTCTTAGATTTATCAAAAGCATTTGATACTATTGATCATAAAATACTTCTTCATAAATTGGAACATTATGGATTTCGTGGTGTAGTACTTGAATGGTTTGAGAGCTACTTAAGCAATAGAACTCAAAGTGTTTCTTATGATAACTGTAATTCTGACTTTAAAAATATTGTATGTGGTGTTCCACAGGGATCCATATTGGGCCCTTTGCTTTTCATATTGTATGTTAATGATATAACATATACTTCAAATGTACTTGATTTCATATTTTTTGCTGATGACACTACTATTCTTTACTCACACAAGGACATCAATAGCAAAATAAATGTAATAAATGAAGATTTGAATGAAGTAAGCAATTGGTTTAAAGCCAACAAATTATCAGTTAATGCTAGCAAAACGAATTATATGATTTTAGGTACACCTCATATGACATCAACAAAAATGCGAGAAGATTTTAATGTTACTTTAAATAATATTACACTAGAAAGAGTAAAATGTACTAAGTTTTTAGGCGTATTAATTGACGAATGTCTTACATGGAAAAACCACATTGATTGCATATCGAAAACAGTTTCAAGAAATATTGGTGTCATGAACAAACTTAAGCATTCTGTTCCAGCACGTATATTACACTCGTTATATTGTACTTTAATTTTACCTTATCTCAGCTATGGAATACTTATATGGGGCAAAACTTGTAAATCATATCTAGACAAACTTGTTAAACTGCAAAAATGGGCAATTAGAACCATCTCTAATAGTCACTATAGGAGTCCCACAGCACCTTTATTTGCTAAGTATAATTTTCTTACAATAACCGATATGTACACAATGGAACTTGGGGTATTCATGTTTAAATATTCCATAAATGATCTACCCAGAGCTTTTAAAACCTTCTTTTCAAAGCGTTCAGATATTCACAACTACCCAACAAGACATGGCAATGATTTTAACATGACAAATAACAAAAAGACTTTCCCCGACCGTGCTATTCGAACCAATGGTCCAATTCTCTTGAATTCACTTCCCGAAAACATGAAACAATCCAAATCGTTAAAGCATTTCCGAACCCAGTTAAAGCAAAACCTTATCCAAAATTACGAGTAATCTCTTGTATTTGAGCCCGTCCTTGTTCTGTCTTGTATAATGGTGTTGTGTGTTTCTTATTGTTTATTGTAGTATAAAATGTTTGTTTATGTACTGCTTGTTTTAAGGGGTAGACCATAAACGGGCCTCATTGGCTTTCCAGTCTACTCCTCCATATTGTGTTTTTTATATATGTGATTGTGATTTGATGTATTATTTTTTTATATGGAAATAAAGATTGATTGATTGAGTTCACCATTTTTGACACATGTCTTTATTCTTTACCCATTCCTTTACAGTAAGGCCTAGGGTACTGAAGTTGTGGTCGTATGTAGCCAATATAAACAAAGAAAGTAACTACTTTTTCAAGACACCCTCTGTTTAATTCCCTAAATAAATTCAAAATATGAGAAAGAACATAAATTTTCTCTCGCACATTTTGATATCTCATTTGTTACAATAGCACAAATATTGATGCAGCTGTATCCATTTGAATACGAAATGATGCAGTTTCCATTGTTGCACTTAGTCCTATACCCATGAAAAGATCGTAAACAAAACAGTAAATCTAAAGTGTACCACTTCCTTTTCTCTATGAAAAGAAAAGTATAATCCGAACATCTCACTTCGTCAATTGTAGGAGGAGGACACACACGATACTGATGGATTTGTGGTTAATTTTGACAATACTTTTTAATTTTATTATTTGTTTTGATTAAACAAAGCCTATGAGCAAAACAAACCTTGCTTATCATCCTTATCATTTTCGTTTGTGAACTCATTCTTTATTTCATAGGTATAGGGTTAAGTGCAAAAATGGAATCTGCATCATTTTGTATTCAAATGGACACTGCTTCATCAATATTGGTGCTATTGTAAAAATGAGGTGTCAAAATGCGCATGAGAAAATTTCAGTTCTTGCCGATATTTTGAATTTATTTAGGGTCTTAGGAATTAAACACAGGGTGTCTCGGAAAAAGTGGTTACTTTGTTTTTGTGCGGAGTTTATCAATCTTTCATGTAATATCAATCGGTCCATTCAATCTTTAAAATTGACGGCAAGAGGTCATGTCAAATGATAATGGGACGAACACTCCCCGCTCTCCTACTGCTGTATTCCGTAAAGTTTAAAAGGGATCCTTTGCTATTCTAGTGGTTGAAATATATGCTTTGCAATGTAGAGGTTCATGGTTTGATTCACTCTAGGATCACTTTTAAAGGTAGATGACCCGATCACATTTTCGTAACACAGAATTATTTCAAACATACGGAGATTTTCATATCATATGAAAGCTCGTATTTTTCTCATCATCATACTGAAATTTGACGGCCTAAATCTGTATAATTACGGAGAAATCGATGAAATAACGTCGAATTACCGCGAATGGTGGTAACCACCGATACAGTTTGTGTACTACTCAATGGGTACAGTTCACAGCATCTTGTGCGTCTAAAATAAGAACCATTAGAGCTATGCAACTCAAACTTTGGAACACGACTTTTTTAAGGATGACCTTTCATGTAGAATAGAAAACTTCAAGTTGAAAATCGGAACATCTACCTTTAACTGATTTATTTCCTTTTGTAAACGTTAGGGATAGAAATATGTGATGCGATCTGTGAAAACCCGCCATATTGGAGATATGTATATCATAGGAAAGATGAAATTTTACTGATTACAGAACTGTTTTGATCATTTTTTTATGATCACCACAAACAAGTTATGAGTGAATGATGATTGTGATATGATGTCATAAAAAGCTACAAAACAAGAAATCATGAAAACAGGCCATAAAGATACATAGTAAAAGTTCAATAGAATAACATTATAAATTTAATTAGAAAAGTGACTTAGGTACGTTTTTGAGGGTGAAATTTCATGAAAGATGATGAGTATTGGAAATGAATTTTCTAAACAAAAAATTATTATTTTCTTAAATTGTACCCATATTCCTAGTTCCCATCTGGCGACATCCGACGTGTTTTTCAAGTGTCTAGTTCCTACCTAGACATTCGGGGTAGAAAGTCATGTGGGTATTTCCATTGCTACGTATATAGATGTATATGCAGTTATGGAAATACCCACATGACTTTCCGCCCGGGGTTGACGATCATGTGTGTCGCAGCTCTATTAATAATATTGTATGTACTGATCATAACAGTTGTATAGCTTTATTCCGTAATAATAAGAGCGATTAAAATCATGTCTTGGACAGTTTACCCCTCGCTAGTCTAGTGGTTGACTTACATGCTTTACAATGCAGAGGTCCATGGTTAGATTTCCTCTAGGACCACTTTTTCCACTCGTTTATTTCTTTTTGTATATAAAAGTTGGGTAAGAACCACAGCAGCCTCGGTGATCTTCCTGCATCGCATAGTATTTCGGCCTGTAACCATTTTTAAACACGGAACCACCGTACAACTTCCAACGTTTCATGTTCAATTCTCAAAGCCCTAGCGTACGCAATACTGAAGCGATTAGCGATTGAACAACACTCACAAGAAGCTTATGTCCTAATGAACTATTGTTTAAAATGCTAATCTCTTATTTATTTCAACTGTGAAAGAAAGAAGTATGGGGATCAGCAACGCGTAAGAAATGTGATGCTTGAATAACTCCATACTAAAAATAACTTTATCAACGACTCTGCCAAAAGAGTTGATCCAGTGTTAGCATAGTGGCTAAGCTCTAGGGCTCCCACGCAGGAATCCCGGGTTTGATTCCTCAACCAACCTACATGTATATCAATATACTGTTTGTTTTTGTGACATGCTCATTCTGGCAGCGTTCATAGTTCACCTCGCCGGATATTTTATAGCATTATGGGATGAACGCTTAGGCTGTTTTAGGTTAGAACATAGACGGTTCTTAGCCAACCTCGGGTGGAAAGTTATGTGGGTATTTCCATCGCTGCTATATATAGGCCTAAGCAAAATGTTGGAAACGAGCCAAAAGTCATATCCAGTATAATACAATTCGTAGCTCGAAAGAACAATTGTTGCTAATAATTTAACTTTTCAATAAAATCATGCTTCGGTGCTTCGGAATTTATGTCAACAGATATTGACGATACAAGTTTAAAAAGAGTTCAACTGGTTCGCCGTCAGACAAGTTTAAAACTGTTTTATGAATACCCGTCGTAAAAGCCTATCTCACAATTAGATATTGATGATCTACACAATTTATAACCATCAATTCAACGGTAGAGTTGTATTTATGATTAGACAAGTAAATCGGAATTGTGAACATTTTACAAACACCCTCTAATTTTACCTTCATCTTCCTCTGTTTATTTTTCAATTACAAAGTTCCCCCTAAACATTAGAAACCGAAAGAAGGAAGTCAAATACTGATTGTGTGTACATTATAGCGGATTAAGAAAGACAAATATATTCTATGTAGCAGAAGATCATTCGATTGGTCCATCACATCTGTCCTTAAACAAACTACATGCCGTGTCAGATCCAGTGCTCATGCGAAACGTGATTTTAATCATTCATTTAACTCTGTGTTGTTGCTAGTACGGGTGGATTTTGCAGCATGTAGGCCTACCCGCGAGACATTTGTGCTAATTATAGTTTCATTGTTTTATTGTTCAAGGTTAAACAAGATGGCTTAAGGAGCGTTTCTTTAGACCTTTTTTTTTTTATTACAATAGCCAATTTTTTCGCGATACACGCGAATTATTTTTAGTGTTTTATTATTCAAGCGTATAATTTTTATAGGCCTAACAAGATGGCTTCAGGAACGTTTTTTAGGACCATTTTAGTGCTGTAATAACTATTTTTTGTTCATTCAATGTTTTATTATATAAACGTAACAAGATGGCTTCAGGAACGTTCATAAGGACGTTTTTAGTGTTAAAATAACCATTATTTCAATGTTTTATTATTCAATCTTAACGAGATGGCTTTAGGAACTTTGTTTTCTTGAACATTTTTGCGATAAAATCAACAATTTTTGCGCAACTTCGCGCGAATATTCAATGTTTTTTATAGATCTTTTTATTTTTACAATAGCCAATTTGAGCTACGGGCGAATTATTTTCAATGTTAGCTTTATTGCTACAAGCCCCAATAAGAGGTTAGGGTTATTCTAGAGCAGGATACTCCCAATTTTAATAAATGAAACCACACGTTGCTGTGCATTTCTATTGCAATATACATATCATTGTTTAAAGCGCATTGGTGCCGCTGCTTTATGCGCTATATAAGTGTATGTTATTATTGTGTTGCCAATTTGTACGGAATTCGCTGTCATGTAATTAAAGGTAATTATTTAGACTGTTCAAAATATCAAATAAAGCACTTTCTTTGTCCACCATGCACATCTGGTAAAGAATGTCCATCATGTAATAACAAAATTCTAAAGAATGCCGCCGGTGTGTTACATCACAATCACCAAAATGTATGTATACTTTACTGAGCAATCATTAAGATGTTTGGTGCATATTGCATTTGATGGGTGCTATATTGTAGTGTGCTTAGGGACTTTCCGAAATATATATGATTAAAACCATAGGTTGTGGTTGAAAAATGACCGTAAAATGGCGCCATAACAGTACTTGCTAACTTGGGACATTGGTGGTTTGGATTTGCGATCAATATTATCATTCAAAGAATGCTTCAACTTAAATATTTATCACCGGTATTCATTTGGTAGAGTTATTTGTTTATAAATTTGCAAATAACAAAGTACACCATTTCTTATTTTATCTAAAGACACTCGTCTACTTGTAGGACCCGCACGCCGTACTATTTGCGAATTCAAAGATACTCGCTGGCTACAGAAATCTGTGTAATGGCTAAAAACAAAAATGCAGTTTTGCCTTTTTTTCTGAAATGTATTGGAGTTATTGATTATTATGACAAATGGTGGTATGTTTTAAAACATTTTGGCGTAACATTTATAACGTCACAGGCGTGTTTGAATAATGTTTCATCTCGACAAAGTGCTACGTCATTTGTTGGGGCAAGTGGTCCGAAGGGGTATGGGGCCACTGGTCCGCCTGCAAAAACTAGTTGAAAATTAGTTGTTAGTGTCAATAAAACATGACTCGGTATTGCAATGTGAATAGAATATGAAATAATTCGCATTCTTTCTAGTTCTTAGACATTTTGGGGCATTTTCGGGTCTAATACCACTATTTCTGCTATTGAAGGATTACAATAATGACATGACATTGCTTTAGAACGGATTAAAACCTCGGTATTATAAATTACATCTTTATTATATTTTGAATGGTGTCTGTTAAGGTATTTGCTATGACGAAATATCATGATTTATGTATTGTATCCACTGCTTTTTGTGTATATTATCATTGTCATAATTTACTAACTTCCCCTGTAACATGAAAAGCTGGCTAAATATCAAGATGGTTTATTATAAGTACTAAATGATGATTATATGAAGTAAATAAAATCATTAAAGAAAGGGTTATATATAGACAAATGTATGGTGCATCTGAATAACCCAACCATGTAACCATTTAACTAGGTTCATACCGTTTTATCTAATAAATGTGCAGTCGAAGATTTCGCTTGCTTTGTACACCATTAGAATACTGCTATTTACGCGTTAACCACGAAAACTGTATAAAACATGGGTTTCATGAGACATGTATCCTTTTTACATGTTAAATAATATTGAAATGTGTTTGTAAAGAAAATACTGCCTAGTTTCCGTGTTGTCATTCACTGACTTCTGTGTATTCTAACCGTTGGAACATATAGGACCAGTTGCCCCAAAGATGGGGTAACTGGTCCGTGCCAAGTAAAGTTTTCAGTTAGTGGTAATGGACTTCTTCTTTAGATATTTTTTTAACATTGATTATATGTTATATGTAAACAGTTACATGGGTGAAATTTTCATAGCAATTCCATAAATATTTACACGAGCTTTAATCTTTTATATCATGAAATATGCTTAACCATTTTAAGCTTTATTTAAGGAGTAATTCGGAAGTAAAGCTGCTAAAATATAGCGAAAATCAAGGCACAGGAGAGTACAAATGGCCACTTTTCTCAGTTTTGTAATTTTATTTGCCACTTATATTTGCTAGTTGCTTAATTTTGATCTAGCAGGCGATGCTTGAATAAAATAGGAAACTAGTTTGACATGGTCTATGACTATATATAGTTTTATGATGACAAATAGGGTAACATTTAAAATTAAAGGGTCATTCAAGGGGTTATTTAACATGATGGTATATAATCATTATAGTTAATTATAGAGGCGTATATATACGGGTGACTTCCGTGCACCCCTACGAATCCGCCAAACCAACTTTTTGAACTTCCTTTCATGGTCCAAAAACATATTCAGTATGTTTACAATATTAATTTTGGTATGCTAAGGGGTTATTCAAGATGGCGTCAAAATGGCCGGCAAAATGTTCACATATCATAAAAGGACTTATATCAGCCAAAGTGTATGATAAATAGTATAGGGCCTACATTTAACTGTAGAATGTATGTAGTAGAATACTCAAAATTCATATCCAGCATTTTAGCTTTGTTAACATACTTTAAATCCGACATGGTCGCCAACATGGCCGCCTTAAACATATAAATAGCCTATAACATCGAATATCATTGCATCATATTCATCAAATAATATGTTCTAAACTGCTAAACTAAAGCTTTTATAAACGATTCACCGCTGTGAAGGTTTGGATTATTCATCGTTTTCCAAAATGGCCGCCAAATAGTTAAAAGTGAAAAAAGAAATCATTGACTTATATGGGAGTGTAGGTGCATTGAAACTATATTAACTCAACAGCTCACTCACTACACAACTCACTCTAAACACATTCCATAAGTCGCTATACAATCACTCACTCCACGACTCATCACCAACTCACCCGATAACTGACCCGATAATTCACCAACTCGTCCGTCCATAACTCGCCACTTATATACCCCATAATCCGAATGACCGTATGGTCTTTGGTTACGTGGCATTTACGCCAGCGATTTAAAATAGGGCGATAATGAATAAAGGTGCGATACTCTGACGTCAGTGGCCAAAGTTTAGATACATGAAGTATTATAGACCATAGAATAACTCTTGTGTTAATATCCCAGAAAGAGGTACGGCTGTACATCGCATAATAATACCTAAACAAAATCATTATTTCTACTTACGGAAAGCGTCAATACATTCTTCGATTGAGTACCCTTCCGGACAATCATCGTAGCTCAACTTAGATATACTACTACTGCAACTATTGTGGTTAAATATATCAATAATGTAATTTAAAAAGTCGAATTTAAACTTATCGCAATTGTAAATAAGGTATAGTATTAGACTATAATTGTTTATATTGTTATACAAGAAAATACTTAATATTCTCAGTGGCGTTTTGGTATTTTGGCACCCATACAAAAGTAGTGTCTAGGGCACCGTCTGATCCCCTAACTGCAGGGTAAATCAGGAAGAACGGGCATTTATTTTCGCAAAGGCGCCATGAAAATTGCAGGCATTGATATTCGAAACCAATGATAATGATTTAAAGGCCAATTAGCTTTCTTCCAAAAAAATAAGTTTTTAATTCGTCCAGAGCCAAACCACAGGATGACAATAACGCACAGATTTGTTGGCTGGCTGATTCAGAGACGGCAATCAATGAAACGGGTTAAAAAACCTTAAAAGTTACGTGAATATTGGATAAAAAGTCTTAAAATGACTGTATATAATTGTGAATTAAGTAAAAGTCACTTATATAAATAAAGACCTTATTGAAGCAGGAAACGCAATAATCAAACAAACTGATTTGATATAGGAGATTACCCACAAAAAAACAAAATCAAACAAAAGAAGAAGAGAAATACATTTCCTGTATTTTTAGTTAGATTGTGAGGCTGATTATTAATTGATTGATAAATGTAACACTAACATAATGTAACACTAACACAATGCTGGTTTTGTATTATCAATATTCCTATTTAACACTTTCTACGCGGCTATTATTTTTACCATCTACAAAACTGATTTTTCATAAACCTCTGCCAAATCTCATAGTCTATCTCAAGAATTACTTAACCAAAACTATGAATGTTTGTACTTATTTCAATGCATTTCTCATGGTGATTCCAAATATGGTCATAAAATTCAATAATGTTGACATTTTTTTAACATATTGTGAACTTTTGGAATGTCGTCTGCAGCCGCCTGCCGCGTGTGGAAAGTGTTAATACTAATTCATTGTAGATATTTACCTCCATGCTGGAGTGAAGCTGTTGAGTACATCTAAGATCAGTAAAGCCCATAGGATCACTCTCATGATAACAGTTGTATTCTGAAAAGAATTAACAAACAGTGGTCGTAAAGGCTCAGCGAGATTTCCCAAAAATGAAGCAGAAAGTAAGTTGAAATTATAATGGCCGCAATCATGTTTCCTTTATCGCAAAAAGTATGAAAGTGGTTAACCACCACAATTAAGTGTTTTTACTGTCAATTAAATGGGAACAATAAAGTGTGTGTTTTTTTGCTGCTATCCTAACAACCACTGGGGAAATTCAAAACAAATGCTGGGAATATCACGAATCTTCATGTAGAATAGTAAATGCAACGTGAAAGAATATGACCGAATTCGACTCAAGTCACCCATCGTTAAATACTTGCACGATATGGTATCCTTGGTGTTAGTCATGTCATTCATAAGTCTTTTACAGAATAAAGCTGTATAATACTTTAAACCGGCAACGGAAGATGTTGTGCTAGGTTCATTCCAGGCTGTCTTACACCAAGGATAAACCCGCGATATGAATAGATATCATAGATATTAATCGTCAAAACGTAAAACAATTACAACTAATTACAGAGAATGTTTAGTGTTGATTCTACAAAAACCGTCACCATTATGAGTAATGTACTGGAAGAATATACTAGTTTAATATTGTACCTTTTTTTTAGTCTAATACTCTCGTAAACCTTTCCCTATTATAGTTGAACTTGTTTACAACAGTGATTCACGGGCAAGTTATGCGTTCCCATTTGATTGAAAATATTATATGCTCGAAGGGAAACTCCAACATCTATTAATAGTGATTATTGAATATATTGTACCAGGTCATGTCACGGGTCACGGCGAAACACTGTAGAAAACACTTTCAAAAGACTATTTAACTACAATGCATGTAGTGACAAATAGTACACATACACATATTTACTCCTGCATGGAAAGTGATATATTACTGATAGAAGCACGGGGAACTCCAAATATTGTTGATGCACCTATTTTAGAATTGATTCTATAGTTAACAAAGTAGATTGTTCTCATATATTGTGTATCAATATGCCCTTGGGCAACTGAGAACCAGGGTGACACATACAAATAAATAGTTGACGTGTTGCGATGGAAACTACCACAAACCAAATGATGCAATGTGTGACCAAATATCCACTGACATTGACTAAAAATGGTTACAGTGTCATGTGCACACCGTGCTAAAACTGTATACTACTGGAATGTTTTACAATACAATCACCTCAATGGACAACCCCTCCCCTATTGACTGCAGCAATTAAAGGTAAATATCTTACTATTTAATGTGCATGCTCAGCCTTTAAAGATTTTGTATTTTCAGTTTATATCTATTGGCTGAATGTATTGTCGTAAAAATCAATCTGCCAGGGTGCCATACACCTGTCATTGCTGGTGAGAGTAATTGTGTCCTTTCAAATAATAAAAACAGTAGTGGTCAAATGATATTCATAAGTACAGTGTTGCCACGAAACTGCTTATTAGGAAAAAAGAATGACACAAATTGATCATTGCTAAGAGGAGTTATGCCTATTTTAATAAAGGTACTTATTTTGCAAGCTGTCCACGGAATACTTGACCAAACAAATGCGTTTTAGCTGCGTACTTCCCTATTGACCGAGATTGGTGATGTTTTTCAAAACAAATAAATGACACTTAAAAGTTCAGTAAAGCATTTATTTACCAAACATACTCTGCTGCTTATTAGAGAAAATCATTGAAGCAAATTGATCATTCCTAAGAGAAATTATGCCTGTTTTACTGAAGGGCAGGGCATTAATTGTAGGTAAGAACACAGCTAAAATGCTTACTTTACATTTGTTTGTCAAGTATTCCGTGGACAGCTTGCAAAATGAGTACCTTTATTAAAATAGGCATAACTCCTCTTAGCAATGATCAATTTGTGTCATTCTTTTTTCCTAATAAGCAAGAGAGAATGCTTGTTAAATATATGTTAGACTCACCCTGTATTTCTAATGGTACTTAATCAAAATATATTCTAATAACCCACCTGTTACAAAAGAAACTGGCAAATATTTGTCCCGCAATTCTGGAAAAAAAATCATTATAAAAACGTTAGTTGGTGAGTAATTGTCCAATTATTCACCTCAATCACTGGGTTTGAGGACCACTATACCAAGAGCTACCTTGTTTTAAAAAATTGAAAATGTTGAGCAGTTTTCCGCGCTCTTTCTGCGTGTTACATTGGGACCCTCTCCCGCTCTAGCCAGTGTCCACTGCGTCCCCAATCGGTTATAAGATACCTTAATGCGTTTGCTTGACGCTTTGATACTTTTTTCAGCGCTACGCAAACTCAAGGCCTGATCGCCGTAGGTGTGACAGCCCTATTATTATTGGCAAAGGTACGACTCTTAAAGGGACACTAAGAGATGTGTTAGAGGCTGCGCTTTCAATTATGATAAAAAGCTGGTATTAGTATATTTGTATAATTGTATTATATGTATAAGGATTAAGAAGAAAAGAAAAACAATTTCAACACCACTTAATGTCCCTTTAAGACAATGTTTTGCCACTCCAAATTCATCCTAATTCAATCGTTCGCAAAGTTAAAATACCGCAATAAATGTTCAATCCCGTCTCAAAAACTGTTTAATATCGTTCTAGTTTTAATATCGTCCTATAATTGCTCTAATATTGCGTTTAATATGGTTTATTTGCTCTATATATTTTTGTTTGTTTACAAGATTAGTCACCCGTGATAATGCACACCAATTCTGTATAATGAGATCTTACCGTTGTTACTGGAATAATAGGGAGCTTTCGATTTGCACGACGACAGGTCCCACAAATTGGACGACCGACGGATTGCTAAGTCGACGCTATGCGCACATGACTTGAGGTGTCATCTTACCGTCGTAGAAGCGTCCGTCGTCCAAATCAATTGTAGCGACGGGAAAGTTCTTAAACAACAATGTGGCCGAACCTAAATCTATTCAGATTACCAAGGGCTAGTGGTAACCTGACTTAGCACCATCGCGAAATCAAATATCTTCTCTTTCTTCTACGCCATTTGTTTTCTTTCTTTTTTAATTTGTTTTAATTTGTTTTTCTTTTATTATTTTTTTATTCTATGATACACAATATATTTATACAATAACATCAATATTTACAAAATAATATAATATAATAATAGCAAGTATGTACAATGTGACAATCGATTAAAACATTGAGTTATACTATTTTAGACATACATTTAATATCAGGACATAATTGATACATGACAAAGTAACCGGACCAACTTTGGTGCACAGTGAAATCAGTCTACGAAGACAGAGTTCTTTTTCAAATAGGAATAACAGATTTGGGTGGTTGCCATATCTAAACTTGCTTATGCACAGTTTCCCAACGGCGATGATGAGGTTAAGAAATTTTAAATCATGATGGACATAAGAATTATTGTGATAGTTTAATATAACAGTTTCTGTGGTTAATACAAAACATGTAGATCATTTACGCGAGATTACTTGACTAGCGTAAGACCATAGCTGTTTAACTCTATTACATTTGAAAAAGAAATGGCCGATATAGTCAATTACGTTGCATGTGTGACAAATATTATTCTCTACTTTATCCATCTATACATAGAAGTACTTTGGTGGGATAAATGTTGTGGAGGATTTTCCAATTTAATGAGATCAACCGCGCTTCATCGGTGCACTATGGAGTGGCGAGCCAAATGTCTGTCCAATTGAAAGAGTAATTGGGGAACCTTAGTGGCCAGAAATGTGTACACAGAGGAGGAACATTATAAATTGTGAATCATGGCTTCTTCAAACGTCTTCTCTCTCGGCGGACAAAAACAAATAAATGATGTGATATGGACTTATATGGAAGGTGAATGAAGATGGCTCCTCGTTTGACTTTGCGTTTTCTGGGACCGATGAAGCCAAATGTGGACATTGTTAGCAAATATCGTCTCGTTTTTTTCTGTGTCTTTTCTGAGACCAGGAAACTTATTGTGGATAAATTCCTCGCAATGAATATAAAGCAATTTCTTTTCATTTTCAACACTATTCATAGGCAATATAATCCAATACAAAATGCACAATGCAATTTTGCAAGCAAATTCGTATCACTCCATTTTTCTTCAGACTGTGCTCAGCGTGTCATTCAGTGAATTTTAGAAATAAGGACATGTTCTGATTTTGTTAAAAACAGAATTAGGCTACATACACGGCTACTTTTTGAGGGAAAAAAGAGATCCTTTGAAAATCAGTATTTGAAAGTGTCTCTGCTGTTTTTACTTTTGATACATGTCAGTTTATATGACATTTGCCGACAACTCTATGTGATGACATAATGTACAGCTGGGCAAAAACATGCAGTTGATTCTTTAATCGTTTAGTTATCTCTCAAACATGGTTTAAAAGTGCACATGTACGCCGATGATACACAGCTATATTGATCGTTTGACTTGGAGCTTGTGATGAAATTACCTCTCGTTTTTTAAAAATGTAATCATGAATCAAGGACATTAAATCGTGGATGACTGTACATAAGTTTAAACTAAATGATGATAACACCGAGCTTCTCATTATTACTTCCAAATATCATCAATCAAAACCTAGCACTGACTTTCTTCAAATCGACGTCACCCCGTAGCGAATGATTGTTATAATTAACTTTTAAGTAATTAAACACGTTTGTAATGGTAACATTTAATACATCAGTTTAATCTTAATTGAACTGCGAACGGCCTGTATCTTCTGCAAATCAATGCGCGAACGTGTTTAGTGCCCTCTATTGACTTGTGGATGTATATTATAATAGCTAGATAATCTTTCAACTGAATATACATGTACGTTCAATAGAGGGGGCCTAACATTTACCGATAATATCCAGACGACAATGGACATGAACGGCCGTTAATTTTGAATTTCCGTTGGTTTCAATGTAACAATGGATTTTTATTATATGACCCCATAAAATTCATCACACGTTGGAACTAAATTATTTCATCCTAAAACCACTGTGGATGGCTAACCATCCGCAGTGTCAGTATAATTTTTTGAATTTAAACCGTTGTTAAGCGTTCGTCCCATTCACTTGATCACGTAACCTCGTTCGCATATTTTAACCTGAATATTCGTGAATACGCCCGTGTCCAGCGTCGTCTGATAATATCATTCTCGGAATATCGATGATGTCATCAATAAAGCCTTGTGAATTGTGCCGAGACTATTATAATGCTACAGGACTCAAGTGTTTATTAAATATTTAAAGACATGTTTGTTGGACAAGTTACATACAAAAACCGGACCAACTTTGGTGCACATTTTTATTCAACTTTTATTTTGAAGACCGTCAAAAATAGACAGACATTTTGTGAATAAATATACACATTTACCGGAGGAGTACCAAGACAATATAAATAGCAAACAAATACTGAGATGTTACTCTTACATATTTTAGAAACACATTTTGTCGCAAAATTGGGAAAAGCCTTATAAATACTTTATAAATGTGTGCATATTATGTAAAACAGGCGATGTTACATTAGGCCTATATTAGGCTATACTGAATAAAAACACAATTCGCTCTTATTTGCTAGAAATGGATTTATATTGATAAAATACATTGTCCGAACTTTCCTTTATGATCAATAAGGAAGAAATTCAAGAACATATTTTAACACGATTTGATGGGTGAGTTAGATAGGTGAGTTATTATTAGAATTGTTGGTTTGCCACAAAATACATCAAAATACATTTTAGGCCAAACAAATGTAATACTTTGTCTCAGCGGCCCGCGCGCATTGTTTTCAAATGGGATTTCGCGCGTAGCGCTACGCGCGGCATCAATTTTTTCTTCTTCTTTATTCAATTTCTTTTTTTCAATTTTTTCGTTTTTTCCGATTAAAAAAACCAAACTATTCAGTTTCGGTGATACTCGGTCACCTTGTGACTGAGAACACACATTCAACTAACTTGGCGAAGTTAAGAGATAAATAAAACACAAGCATACAATGTGCATTGATCATATCTGATTACTTTAGAAAAAAAGCACAACTATTGACTATATTATTATTTTATAAAAATAAAAAAGAGCGCATAGACCATGGCTATTTTGGTAAACATAAATATATGAATAAATAATCGCATATCACATAGCTTTGTGACAAAGTATTTATTTTATTGGCCAAAGCTAACTTAAATGATACTTAAAACAGGTAATTTCCCTGATGCTCTCAAGGATGCTATCATAACACCGATTATTAAGAAACAAAACATGGATCCTAATATTCTCATTAATTATAGGCCTGTTTCTAACATCAAGGTGGTTGCTACAGTTGCCAAAATGGCGGCTTCTGCTAGGTTGACTGATCATCTCAATAGTAACAACTTAAATGAAACATTCAAATCAGCTTACATACCATGTCTTTCCACAGAGACGGCACTTCTTAGGGTTAAGAATGATATTGCCACTGCAATTGATAATACCAACACAGTCTTTCTTGTCATGCCAGATTTATCAGCTGCGTGTGATATACTATTGATCACACTATTTTTATCAACCGGCTTTATCATACTTTCCATATCAAGGATCGTGCTCTACAATGGTTTGCAAGCTACCTGCAGAACAGAACAAAAATCGTGTTTCCATCTCAGGTGAATTTTCTCAAGAACAGGTTTTAAATTTTGGCCTGCCTCAAGGTTCCATCTTAGGGCCTAGAGGATATACCATGTATACTCATCCAGTTGGTGACATTTTACGAAGCAATAATGTTAATTTTCACATCTATGCCGACGATAATCAAATCTATGTTACCTTTGATCCTAGAAATGATGCTGAATGTGAGTTGTCACTTAATAGACTGAAGACATGTGTTCATAAAATTAAAACTTGGATGACGAAAAATATGCTGCAGCTTCATCAAGCAAAAACTGAGTTTTTTATTGCAGCTTCTTCGAGATTTATTGGTCGCCTTTCGGATATTACATTCACTGTTGATGATGTCACTATCAAACCAACGTTGGCACTAAGGAATCTTGGAGTCACATTTGATCCTGTTCTGAACATGTCCCGTCAAATTTCATCTATTGTTAAGTGTGTCAGTTTTCATTTACGCAACCTTTCCAGGATCCGACGCTTCATGGACTATGACACTGCAAAGTTAGGTGTTCAGGCGCTTGTGTTTTCGCGTATTGACTGTGGTAACGCCTTGCTGCTCGGAGCCACTGAGTACGATCTAACTCGTCTTCAACGCCTACAAAATAGAGCCGCAAGACTGATATTGTTGGTTGGTCATGATGAATGAATGAATGAAAACGTGATTTATTAAGCGCATTTCCAAAAACATGATAAATGCGCTGTACAGGAATTATATAATATAAAAGATAAGCATAACAAAAAATACCAATCAAAATACATTAAAAATAGGTTAAAAGATAATTAAATATACAATGTAATAATATACAGATACAATTTAAGCATTAAAAAAGCATGGATTACAAAATTAAAAAATACATCTAGTGCCCCACTGTTATGTCGTCTTCATTGGCTGCCGATCCGTAAACGTATTGAATTTAAGATCTTAATCATTGTCTACAAATTTGTGAATACTCAAGCTCCTGAATACCTACAGAATCTCATAACTTTCAATAAGCCAATATATGCTACTAGATCGTCACGTGATACCACACTCCTCTCAATACCAAGAACAAGAAAAGCGTTTCAAGTAGCAGGACCACGTCTGTGGAATTCTATTCCCGTCAGCATGAGGCAGGCCAAAACAATTAGCGTTTTAAAAAAACTGCTTAAAAACTCACTTGTTTGACTGATGTTGTTTTCTTATTTGTTTTTCATGTTTATGTATTTATGTATAGTTTTGGCTGTAATTTATGTATTATTGTATATGTTTTTCTTGATTATAAAAGCGCTGTGATCTTTGTAGGGCGCTATACAAATAGTTTATAGTATAGTGTAGTATATAATGTTATATTACAAATTTATATTAACACAATAGACAATGTACATTTAACCAGAGAAAATTAAACAAGTACAAGACAAGACAAGACAATACATGACATGACATGACATAACATGACATGACATGACATGACCGGATACGACACGACACGACACGTTACGGCACGGCATGACACGACACGGCACGACACGGCTTGGCATGGCATGGCACGGCATGGCATGACATGATTCATGATTCCTTTGGTCAAATGAACCGACAGTGCCAATCTCAACCGACACAACGTCAATATTATCGCCCCTTCGCCCCCCACACGATACGCCACAACATGACATGGCATGGCATGGCATGACACGACATGACACGACATGACACGACAAGACAAGACAATAAGACAATACAAGGCAAGACAAGACAAGACAAGACAATGCAATACAATACAATACAATACAATACAATACAATACAAGACAAGACATGACAAGGCAATTTTTAAAAAATACCTCAAATTACGCACACGGACACAAAATATCCAGTTATTGCGAACGGGATTGTAATCAGGTTATGCCTTACAATTCAATTCGTAAGGTAGAACTTGTTTTCATGGCAGCAATTGGAACAAGCTCAGATCTTTTGTTGAGGAGTCTGCTTTTGTTGCCGTTGATGATGTAACGACAATAACGCAATCTGGCATCTACAACCACGTCCGAAATCACCAATGACTTCTCCGGTATACACAGAATAGCAACCAGTTGTCTGATGATCGCACAAGTGTGAAACTCGGAGTAGTAACTACCGTTCCAAATGGTTTAACTTATATTTATTTAACCGGGTTATAGTGGAGCGGATATGTAACAAAAAATGGCCAAGATGTTCACTTTTGGAAGGAAGCATGAAAATTGGCACATAGGGGTGTTTTGATGCGCTGATTTCAAAAAACCACGGAACCACATTTTTTGAGCAATGGTGCGGCGGCCATCTTGAATTTCAAAATGGCCGCCATAAAAATATAGGAGATTTAGTAAAATTGCTCTAAATCAAATACTTTTGAGATTCATACCCCCAGATTTCACCAATATGTTCTCTATAACATGGTGCACAATTTCAGATGGATTTGTTGTGCCAGTTGTACTTTGGTTATTACTTGTTACCATGGAAACCATCAAAAATAGACATTTTTGGGCAAAAATGTCTCTAAAATCACTCTTATTTGGAGATTTTTGTCATCTATTCATCATGATATTGCTTTTAGTATCATATGCTATTATACATAATTTGGATGCGAAATTTGCATTTCAATTTTTAGTGGTATCCATGGAAACTTTTTAAATGGCGGTTTGACGAAATATATGTCAAAATCACTTATTTTTCAACCATTTTCACCAATCAATTGCTGGTAAAACACTATTATAGTGAATCGGGTGTGAATAAGATGTTCACTTTTGGCAGGAAGCATGAAAATTGGCACATAGGGGTGTTTTGATGCGCTGATTTCAAAAAACCACGGAACCACATTTTTTTAGCAATGGTGCGGCGACCATCTTGAATTTCAAAATGGCCGCCATAAAAATATAGGAGATTTAGTAAAATTGCTCTAAATCAAATACTTTTGAGATTTATACCCCCAGATTTCACCAATATGTTCTCAATAACATGGTGCACAATTTTAGATGGATTGGTTGTGCCATTTGTACTTTGGTTATTGCTTGTTACTATGGAAACCATCAAAAACAGACATTTTCAAGGGGAAATACCTCTAAAATTGCTCTAAATCAACTATTTTTGAGATTTATATCCTGATATTTCCCCAATATGTTCTCTATAACATGGTGCATACTTTTAGATAGATTGGTTGTGCCAGTTGTACTTTGTTTATTACTTGTTACCATGGAAACCCTCTAAAATCACTCTTATTTGGAGTAAGATATTACTTTTAGTAGAGGTGTTTGTATTTGTGATTTATTTTTTGACAACGAAAGAATATAGGCCTACATCGGACATTATTTGCAGCGCAAGTTTCGGAGCATTGTCCATACATTTTCTGATTGAAAATAAAAGTTCATATCTGAGGATCGAGAGGCGGTATATCGTCAGCCTGCTTCGATAATTGCCTAACTCATTTTTTCTAGTTTTGAGAAAACAACAAAAATTGGAAAAGTGAGTTAGGCAGTTATCGAAGCAGGCTGCCGATAATGTTGAATTGCACCATGAATAGTACAGGTGAATTCCAACAGGAGCAGTACATGTTGGATAGAATTAGGTTGGGGATATACCTTTAAGTGAAATGTGGCTTGTTATAGGACCCATTTTAAACATTTTACATAATTATCACAATGCTGACTTAGGCAGAATTGCAATTGTGCATTTATCAACACTTTTGATTTGTCAATGTATTATTACAGCATGTGCATAATGTAATGAAGTCATAATTTATGCAAAAAATTCAATTTCGCTGAAAAGTGAGTTAGGCAATTATCGAAGCAGGCTGACGATATGCAAAAGCATCGATAGCTAGTACACAGAGAGGCAAGAGGGTGCCTAGACTGAAAGATAGTCATCTTTCATGTTTGGTGTCTAGACTGAAAGCTTAGAGTGGGTTTTTTAAAGAGAATCCGGCTAAAAGCTCTGTAAAAACCGGTACTCCTCTCCATTTCTTTAGACGAATACATTAATTCAGAGCCCCAAGTTTTCTGCTTTGTCTTTTAGAAGACAGAATTTCATGTTTTTGTTTCCAATATTGTCAATCTAAAAAATTCACAAGCAAATCGTTTTGCCTAATATGTCATGTACATTAATGTTTGCCTTGGTCTAAACATTTAAAATATATAATAAAAGAAATGTGTATCCTGAATGGAGGTGTGTTTATTGAGCTATAGCTCAAATAGAAAACTGAAGAAGGCAAAAGTTGAATTTACAAAGCAGAACACTTTGGGCTCTAGGATAATCATTCAAATTATCCTTAAAAAGTAGGATAATATAGAGAGATTAGCCGGCTAAAAAGCGGTGAGAGCTTTGAAGAAACTAGAGCATTTAGCGAGATTATATGGCTAATCGGAAATTGCTACGACCATGTGACGCATCATTGATCATATAGATACCAATAAACTGTTGATGATATAATTTGATTGGATTGATTATAGGATAGCGTTGAATTGAGTTGTTGTTCAATTTCATTAGTATTTGAATTCTAGCCTTTTGCTATATCCTGAGACTAATATTAGGTATATTAGTCTCAGGCTATATCATGGATGTGGCACAGCTGCAATCTTTCTTTCTATTTTTATTCAATCCCTATTATTCCCACCCTGTTTCTTAGACATGTGTTCCTTCTATGCACCATCATCATGTTCATGCTTTGCTTGTACTTAGAGAATAAAGGTATTGTTTTTATACCGTACCCGTGTTATATTGTCTGACATAAATGCGGACGATAGTATTATTTTAAATAGAACAACGACGCCGCAGGCGGAGTTGTTCTATGCAAAAAAATACTACTACCTTTATTCTCATTCTTAAACAATCATACTTAAGACATTATCAAAGAAATAATGCTTGTCCACATTTGACAACTTTTACCCCTGCTAGGACCGAATAGACCATTTCAAATACGAAAATATACGATCAGTTCCGAATGCTTCCGATTAGCCGAGTGATTTGACGCTCGGTTACATGACCTGTCAGCTCACAGGTCATGCCCATGTGCCGGAGAAAAACAAACATGTTTTTCACCCGTCTGCCCGTGAGGTAGATTGCGCTGGTGTTGGTGATAGATTGTATCCCTCACAAAGTTGCGGCATTTCAGTAACAAAAAACAGTGAGATAAAAGAGATTTGGGGTAATATTTTCACTTTTTACCATCTGCTCGATACATTTGGAATTTGCCGGTCAACGCCTTTGTTGATACAAAAACAAAATAGTCTCGTTGCACGTTTTACTTCTCATGTGTGCACGCGTGTATGTAAACATAGTAAATCACTAGGCGGACAACCAACTAGGACAATGCTGTGAATGCGATCAACTGTTGCGAATAACGCACAACGCACCTACTACACGTGACCTGTTTTTCCGAAGATTTCCGATCTCAATTTGAAATGGTCTATAACCCACAAACATTCCATCCAATCCCATGCGATGAGTACACCATGCGTAGTTTGAAATGGTCTATAACCCACAAACATTCCATCCAATCCCATGCGATGAGTACACCATGCGTAAGCGTCGCGGCGCCGGCATAAACGCAGGAAAGGCGCCAAAGACGCACTGCAGAAGTGCGCGCTATGGAGCAAACCGCGCATTGTGAAGGACGGACGCATTGCTAAAACTTAAGCCCCACCTCCCCGTGTTCAATTGTCTCATCTAAATGTCGCCGATTTCTCTAAGAACCAATGAAATTGCTTAAACTTTCTTAGCTGTTTAAGAATATAATTTCTTAAGATGGTAGATGGTTGTAGATAGTCTAAATGAGTTCTTCACTCTGTCAACACCCAGATGCTGAGCTACTTTGGTCACATCTCAGACGACGCAAGGGTAACAACTTAGAGAAGGTTATTATGCAAGGCATGATTGAAGAGAAGAGAAAGAAAGGCAGACTTTGGTCCTGATGGTTTGACCAAATAAGATCTATGACTCCCTCTCTGTGATTGTTACTCATTTGCTGAAAATCATCATCTGTGGCGCAGTCATCTATGTGGTCACGAGCTGTCAGTCATGACAGGAACCAACCAACCAACCAACCATCCATTTCATCACCCTTACTGCAGTAGTTCCACAGGGGTAGCTCTAACTACTACTGATCATTGTCTTACTTCCATCTATGGGTAAATTAGGTAGATGTAGGGAATTTGCGGTTTTTAAACTAAATGTGCTGCCTGGTTTTGTACAAAAGTGCATATGTTTTGCAAAAAAATGCACACATGCCTGAAAAAAGCACAAGATGGCTGCAACAAAATGTGATGTTCGATGTTTTTATCGCATTTTCCCGATTGCTGGGGTAAATAGTCCTAACTACGGGCTAAATAAGTTTCACCGGAGCAGAGCTTATCAGCGCTGATCACTCGTATTAGCTTGCCAGACCGGGCCCAAATAACCAGTCACTATGTTTGATTATGAGGGCGGATCAGTGCTCCAGCTACGTACACAAGATAATACTTTCTTTATTGTGTTATGCCATTCTTTTCACCACATTCTTAGCTTCCTCTTCCATACATTTCTTGCAGGCTTTTAAGATATTAGCCGTCTTTTGCATGTCTGTAGTAACAGTACAGCTAAAGTACTATTCTCTAGCCAGATTTCTTTTCGCCAAATCGCATGGCATGCTGAACTATAGGTGACCATTCAGCTAAAGTTTGAGACGGATGAGGGCAAAAGACGCTAGTGCTACCTTGTCTCAACGTTTAGGGCATCCAGAGAATGATGAAGAACATGAACGCCCATTCAAACAAGTCTTACAAGGCAGATAAATCAAACAGATAGAAGATCTTCAACGGGCTGACATGAATGGTGACTATTCCACCACATAAAAATGATCTCTCAAATTCCATCCGATCACCAGCTGCTCGATCAGGACCTGTCAATCCAAATAAATCTTCCCACACTCCCAGACATATCCAGAAAGCCATTCATCAAACACGGCTGCCGCTCTTGACTGTGCAATCAAATCTGAAGCATTCCAAGATGGCAGTGACGTATTGGTAAAAGGTGTCCATAAACACTATATGGAAGTCGATCATATCTACACCACCCTCAAAGCACCCAATCTACTAAAGAAAGGGGACCTCTCTCTTATGAGCAACTATTATAGAGGAATATCTCTTCTGTCAACCAAAGTGTACAGCTTTACCGAATTTTAAAAGATCAAGTTGACCCCATTTTGATGAATAAACAGACTGGCTTTCGTCATGGCAGAAGCATTGATGTGATGGTTGATGGCAGTATCTCTGACCCTTTTGCTGTCTCCCCTGGAGTGAAACAGGGTTACATGCTGACTCCATTCCTCGTTGCAATATTTGTAAACTACAATTATTGAAAAAGGCTACATGTGATCTTGACTGCGGAGTTGTGACACATCTACCAACCCTGCCCTGCATGCCGTTTCCGGAACAACGGCACCCTGCCGTTGTTCTAAAACGACCTACATTTTGCAGATGACTTACTACTTGAGACCACAATTCTGTGAGCTCAGCTGACAAATACTGCTACAGCAGCGAAAGACCTTGGCCTCATCATTAATTAGCTTATCCCAAACAAAGTAGATGACTGCCAACTGATGCAGTCCTCACCTAACACTCCAGGTCTATTGGGTTCAGCCATGTGGCGGAATTCAGGTATCTTGGGTCTATTATAGCACAGATTTCAGGTATCTGTGGGTCTATTACGGCACAGATTTCAGGTATCTGTAGGTCTATTATGGCATCGGGTGCAAGTGACCTTAAAATACGGAGGACTTAAGCATGGTGTGCATTGGGAAGTTAGAATGCCAATGGAGGAGCCCTCACATAGCTATCAAAAGTGAAATTATTCAACACGTGTGCCGCAAGCTGGGAATCCTTAGACATAAATTTCAGCTCCGTCTCCTTGATGAAGAGCCTGCTAGAATGTATGCCACCTACATACCAATTGCAGAAGGTTAGGCTTGCACGACCTGGTCGCCCGAAGGAGACCTGGTCGTCAATGTACATCATATTTGACCTAAATGTATATACAACACGTATGTAATAGTGGACAATGAAAGCATGATTCAAGAACGACTGTGACAGATAATCACTCTTGCTGAAGACTGACGTACATAGAGAAAGCTTCTAGTCGCCTGCTCTTCAGCTGAAGGATCATGATACATGTGGGCGGTAACGGTAACACGCGTTACATTTAAGCGCGCCATTCTTTATTCTCCACTCTATAACTGTAAAAGTAATTTGAATGAAGTTTTCATCTTTTGTATTGTAATACCCAAGACTTAAGGGGGCTGTCAAGTGTCGTTGTATGAATTTGTCAAGCACTGTAACTTTCAAACTATTTATGTGTTGTACATAAAAGTATACACTTTTTTGAATGAAATGAGTCGGGGAATCCATTTTTCGTATCAAAAATCGTGATTTTTATATTTTTGCCCAAAAATGCCTCTTTTTTGCCTAAATTTTATTAACAACCTAACAAAATAATTTTTAGGTAAAAAATTCTAAAATTTTACAGAAAGCATCTTAATTCAATTATCTAGGACTTGTTTTTTTTTTTTGCCTTTAAAATTATTAGTTTTGAAATTATTGACCAAAAAGTGCTAAAAATGTGAATTTTGGGATAAAATATCTCAAAATTCACATTTTTAGCACTTTTTGGTCAATAATTTCAAAACTAAAAATTTTAAAGGCAAAAAAACAAAACATGTCCTAGATAATTGAATTAAGATGCTTTCTGTAAAATTTTAGAATTTTTTACCTAAAAATTATTTTGTTAGGTTGTTAATAAAATTTAGGCAAAAAAGAGGCATTTTTGGGCAAAAATATAAAAATCACGATTTTTGATACGAAAAATGGATTCCCCGACTCATTTCATTCAAAAAAGTGTATACTTTTATGTACAACACATAAATAGTTTGAAAGTTACAGTGCTTGACAAATTCATAAAACGACACTTGACAGCCCCCTTAAGGCTAGATCCTCATGCTAACACCAATATGAAATATTAGCTCATGTTAATGTAAGACCGCTCCGAATATCGGTAACACGTGTTACGAAAAAAGACGCACTAAAAAAATCCCAACTTTGTTTTGCTTGTGTATTTCAACTAACCAAACTACAATCAATTGGTCACTACTGTAAGCAAGTAAATTTACAAGGTTTATAAAACTAGAATAATAACAAGAATTAAAGTTCTCACTTTTTTGTAAAATGCAAAATAGTCGGTAACACGTGTTACGGTAACACGCGTTACACTTTGTCCAGCCATAATTTACTCGCCTTAGATTCTTTGTTATATTTCTAAATTAGAATTCATTTTGACTTTGGCAATTGAACTAACATATTAACCATAAATAGTGATAAATAACACTTGAAAAATTGAGGTTTTAGCACGTTTTCCTGAATATGAGTTTGGTAACACGCGTTACGACATTTTGATGGCCTATTGTAGAGTGGTGGTTATGAATTTATCTAATTGTTTACACTTTTTTAAATAGGGCCTAACTAGTAGAATTAAAATTATAAGTGGCGTAAATTAAAACCAAATCAATAAAGTAAATATTTTCAAAAAGTGTTGCTCCGGTAACACGTGTTACCATTTTTGGGGTAAGAAAAGTAGAATTTTTTCATAGTAAACATTAGCCAAATGTTGTAACAATTTTTTCCTGAACCTTTGCATGAGCTTTGAACAACATAGAGGTAAAAATAAATCTTTTGGAGCAATTTTCAGTTTTTTTGCTCCGTCACACATTTTCATGGAATCGCTCATTATCACAAAAACGATTTTGCCCCTTAACATGATCACAGCATTACGAAAGATTTAAGGCTACAACGGGACAGAAGAATTTTTGCAATGCGAGCACACAATATTTTTTGTGTGAATTAAATTAAATTCGTTATATAGTGGGTGTGGTTTGGGATGTCAGCAGGCAATTTGATTGGTTTTTGGCTAATTATGCCGATATGCCCATACGAGGCAATGGTGTATAGTTTGGGGCAGGGTTTAATTAATTCAAATATTCTTAAACAGCTAAGAAAGTTTAAGCAATCTCGTTGGTTCTCAGAGAAATCGGTGACATCTAGATGAGACAACTTAACACGGGGAGGTGGGGCTTACGTTTTAACTGTGCGCCCGACCTTTACAATGCGTGGTTTGCTCTATAACGCGATGGAATGTTTGTGGGTTATTCGATCCTAGCAGGGGTAAAAGTTGTCAAATGTGGACAATAAAATGTACTTATTTCTTTGATAAATGTCTAAAGTATGATTGTTTAAGAATGAGAATAAAGGTATTGTTTTTAGACCGTACCCGTGTTATATTGTCTGACATAAATGCGTTCGATATTATTATTTTTTGCGTAGAACAACACCGCCTGCGGCGTCGTTGTTCTACTTAAAATATATACTATCGTCCGCATTTATGTCAGACAATATAACACAGGTACGGTCTAAAAACAATACCTTTATTCTCTAAATAATACCTTCAGTGCGTATGATCTCCGCGTTAGCGAGCCCTACACAACGTCGCCGGCGTATGCGTTGTGCGTATAACGCAGCGTTGCCATGTGCGTGTGTGCTAAAGAACGGGATTAATGCGAAGCAGGAAGTTGGTAAACAGCTCGCTGGATTCGCCGATTTTATAAAGGGGGAAATTTGTTGTTGTTTGATTAAAATAAATCTAACAAACTGCGTTATTTTATAATAAAAGATCAAAATAACCAATAACCTAAATAAGAATGAGAAAACCACTTAGAAGAGAAGGTTATTATGCAATGCATGATTGAAGAGAAGAGAAAGAAAAGCAGACCTCGGTCCTGAATCCTGATAAATTGACCAACTTAGATCGATTACTGGACTCCCTCTCCGTGATTGTTACACTTTTGATGACTTTGGTGTATTATCTGCGCGTCACGAGCTGTTAGTCATGACAGGAACCATCCAACCAACGAATTTTGTTTTTAAATCGAATTTTGATGGTTACTATGACAACAAGTATGGTAAATACAACGGACACAATTAATCCGTTACTAGCTCTGTATACAACTTCATGCATTTTGTACCATACTGAAATATAATATTGAACTGTTGTGTTTAGAAACTAATATAGTGGTTAAATTTTGATATTGTTGAAAAAGGAGTGATTTTGACTTTTTGTTCACCAAGCCGCCATTTAAATGAGTGACTTAAGAGATACTTTTGCCCAAAAATGTCTATTTTTAATGGTTTCCATGGTAACAAGTAATAAACAAAGTACAGCTGGCACA
Organism: Ophiura sarsii; assembly: GCA_035610835.1. Taxonomy (NCBI): domain Eukaryota; kingdom Metazoa; phylum Echinodermata; class Ophiuroidea; order Amphilepidida; family Ophiuridae; genus Ophiura; species Ophiura sarsii. The sequence continues at coordinate 57,319,061 of CM069449.1, forward strand.
ACCAACCCATCTAAAATTATGCACCATGTTATAGAGACCATATTGATGAAATATCGGGGTATAAATCTCAAAGATAGTTGATTTAGAGCAATTTTAGAGGTATTTTCCCTTGAAAATGTCTATTTTTGATGGTTTCCATGGTAACAAGTAATAACCAAAGTACAAATGGCACAACCAATCCATCTGAAATTGTGCACCATGTTATAGAGAACATATTGGTGAAATCTGGGGGTATGAATCTCAAAAGTATTTGATTTAGAGCAATTTTACTAAATCTCCTATATTTTTATGGCGGCCATTTTGAAATTCAAGATGGCCGCCGCACCATTGCTAAAAAAATGTGGTTCCGTGGTTTTTTTTAAATCAGCGCATCAAAACACCCCTATGTGCCAATTTTCATGCTTCCTGCCAAAAGTGAACATCTTATTCACATCCGATTCACAATAATAGTGTTTTACCAGCAATTGATTGGTGAAAATGGTTGAAAAAGAAGTGATTTTGACATATATTTCGTCAAACCGCCATTTAAAAAGTTTCCATGGATACCACTCAAAATTGAAATGCAAATTTTTCATCCATATTATGTATAATTGCAGATGATACTAAAAGCAATATCATGATGAATAGATATCAAAAATCTCCAAATAAGAGTGATTTTAGAGACATTTTTGCCCAAAAATGTCTATTTTTGATGGTTTCTATGGTAACAAGTAATAACCAAAGTACAACTGGCACAAAAAATCCATCTGAAATTGTGCACCATCTTATAGAGAGCATATTGGTGAAATCTTGGGGGTATGAATCTCAAAAGTATTTGATTTAGAGCAATTTTACTAAATCTCCTATATTTTTATGGCGGCCATTTTGAAATTCAAGATGGCCGCCGCACCATTGCTTAAAAAATGTGGTTCCGTGGTTTTTTGAAATCAGCGCATCAAAACACCCCTATGTGCCAATTTTCATGCTTCCTTCCAAAAGTGAACATCTTTTTCACATATCCGCTCCACTATTAGTAACTAAGCAGTGTCAAATGTTACCAATTCCATTTGTCCCTTCCTTATGACCATTAAATTTCATATCATTTCACTTTTCATAAAAAATAGGCTACATGTAGTATCAGATAGTAGTTGAACCAAAGATGGTAGAATGTGATTGAACTGGTATGATGGTACACAGTCTGAGAGCAACGAGACGGGCGGGCGCGATGTTATTTACCGTAACAAACATTTGATACCTTGACGGAGTAAAGCATAGTATACACATGCACATGTACATTGTACAGCAATACATGTATACAGGGTTTGGCCAAATGTTTGTTAAGGTTTGTAAATTTGCGGGCGGGGCCACCCCGGGGGCCACGCGGTTTCCTGATGAAAACGAATGATTTACAGTTCGCGCTTCAGCCCCCAAAAATACCATAAAAAGAATACTAATAATAATAATCAGTATTTATATAGCGCCTTTTCCAGACATATGTCAAGGTCTAATTGTGTGGGTTGTTGCGCACGCGGCTATGGAAAATTCCATGTCCTAAATCATGACAGGTATCTTTCCAGACGGCCCAAAGCGCTGTAATTGTGCTGCTGGTGAATCATAATTGAATGTAGCAGTGATAGAAATAGGGTTATTTTTTAACTTCTTTAGCAATCTCGGAGTTTAATCATCACATCATTATGAGCGAAAAGTCAATCGAGGTTCGAAATGAATTGGTACGAATTGGAAAAAATGGCGCAAGTGAGCAACTGTCAGAGTTTTACAGCACTAATGCACATGGATACAACGAGGTTAGTCTGTGATTTTTGTTACTATAATTCTATATTTGAAAGAGTGTACTGTTGAGAAGTACAGGGTGAGTCAAAATATTTAGGTCCCGTTTTTTAGAAAATCAGGAAAAAAGAATTCTTGTTAAAAATTGCCAAATTTCTTCATTGTTATATAGGAGTAGAAATATTATTGCTCGTTCATACTTGGTGAAATTTGCAAGAAAAAACATTATTCCAGGCCATAATAACAACATATTAACGAAAAAGCGTGAAATCCAAAGTGTTCCAGATATGCCCTCATTTTCCATTGTAGGCATTGTGAATACCAACTCGCCATTGATTTGACATATTCAAAATGCGTGCGTTAAACTCTTGCATTCAGAGAGGTACCTTGGAAGTTTAAACAGATTAAATTTCACAGAATTTGGGAAAATACATATATTTCCCGTTTGGAATAACCAATTTGAATGAAAAAACCCATTTAAGTTATATCTAACAATGCGTTCTTACTGTGCATATCAATAAATATGTTAATTTTTGCATATTAACTGGTTTAAAAAATCAGTTAAATCGAGACATGAATATTTTGACTCACCCTGTATAAGATATGAGTTTAACAGGTTCGTCGGACAAGTTTAAAACTGTCAAGCTTTCGTCAGGGTTAGCTCTGACTTCTTCAGGACAAAACATTATAATATTAAGTAAAACATAGAGATTGCCACTTCACTATTAATAGTATTATTATCATCTTTTGGGCTGACGCCTTGCCAAACGATTTGAGAGTAGGTGCCCCTTATCTACTTGTGAAAGATTGGTGGCTCTGATAAGAGTCGTTCAGCTGGATTGTCCCGTTTTCCACTGAACTGAAATGGTGGGTCTGAAATGAGCACTCAACGTAGTTTCCCACTGGCCTTCTATACATTTGGCTCTAGTAGAACCTATTCCTAAGGAATGCCCCTTGACCAATGGAAATAACGTAGACTGCCCCTTGTCTGCCACAACAGACTACAGTCATAAAAAATTAACTATACAGGTAATAAATGATCCGATGTTACGACTACACCCTGCGTTGGTGTAATGCGCCGCAAATGCACGCAGGCAAATCGCAGTAGCCGCACTGCAAAAGTGCGCGTTAAGGAAAAAAACTTTAGTTACCACGCAATGCGCGAGGGTGGTCACGCTAATTAATGTACGCCGCATTAAATTGTCTGATATAAATGTCGCCGATTTCTCTTAGAACCAATGAGAAGTGCCAATACGTTTTTAGCTGCGGTATGTAATGTATAGATTTTCCCCTGACGGCTTTGACCGTCAAGACTAGCTAAAACTACCGGGATAAAAGGGTGAACGATACGGTATGTTTTAGTCTACATGTATAATGAAAAACTATATACAAGCTATATACCACTGTAGTTAATCGCCGGTGTTTGTCATCGCTGACTCCGAGTAATCCACGAATTTTCGTTATTTTGACCGTATGTCCACACTAAACATGATTAAAACGCGCATTTTACACATACGTGGAATGCATTAGTCGTTTGGTTGTATTGTTACTGAAACATTCAATATTTTTAACGACCCAGTGAAAGTGCTAAAAACCTAAACATTGGCTACATTATATAGTTGGTAAACGTGTAACTGTACTTCTGTTAGAAGTTGATCTGAGGACCCATGAAGAACATCACACCCCCTCCTCAAAAAAGGGATAAAAAAAAAGATGGTACATACTCACAGGCACAGACTGTTGTTAATAAAAATCAACATATGTATACATACTTATCTCATAGGCAACACTTTTTTATAAACTCAAAACGAATATCATTATTTATCGTTCTCCAGATGCTGGCTCTCATAGGGTACACAGACATCGCACCCTTTACTCTTGCTCAAGTGGTCGCAAAGTTACAACCCAACAAAGAAGCAAGAATCCTTGATTGTGCCGCCGGGAGTGGATACGCAGGACGATCGGTATGCTTAAATAATTTAAATAATACGGATGAACGTCTACAGCCTGCACAAGTATGATTCACAATGTAATACACTAGGAACCAAAAGTATTAGGACACTTAGCTATGATGACAAATTCATCCCAGATATTAAATGTTGAGCGTTGAAAATATGTGTTGCTGAATCTCTTGCTGAATAAATTCATGTTTCCTACACCATCTGCTAATTCAATTCCATGGAATTGAAGAAAACATGTGCCTTCTTCAAATCCCCATACAGATTTCTCATGGGAAATAGCTCATGAATAATTAAATCGACCTCATTATTGGCAATGTACTCCTCTGGTGGGTATTTTGCCAATGTTGACTTCCTTAAAAAAAAAACCTTCTTAAATGTGTTGTCAATGGATTCCAATATTGTCACTTGTCTTTAATCTCACACAGATATTGACACTTGATCTCTTTATTCATCTTAGAAAATATATTTGGGATGGACATTAAGTTTCACTTTGACACCTTTACATTCATATTTTAAATGGAAACCATCCAAATTATCTGTACTTTTCCATAGCCCCCACATGAACTGGGCACACTACACGGAAATGGTAAAAACGTGTGTATTATAACAAAAAATGGCCTCAATCCTGAGACATTGTATGGGGTATGAATACTTTTTGAACAGGCATAAAAACACAATTCTTGTTCAATTCTATTGTTATGCAAAGAATGTTGAGCCCAATTCATTTGTTCTTGCAAACTAATTGTCTTTAGTGTAAAGCGAAAGTTCCACCACTCCAGCTGGTATAGATATGAGAAAAACGCAAACAACTCATATTTTTGAAAGGGTATGGAATAATTGTGGGCTTAACTGTATATTTGTTGTAAATTATAATATGCTGAGACTAAAATATATATCTATATACAGGGTGAATCAAAAAACATTGTGAACGATTTGAAGCGGCCATTCGACCTTGATGCGTGCATTGAACCATGGAATTGTTGTTGTTTTTATAAAGCATTGTTAATCTAGTTTATCCTCCCAAAGTATGACAGTAATCGACTTTAAAATAAGCAAACTGTGGCAAGTTTCGTAAACTGACCGCGTTTTTCGCCATTCCAATGGGATTTACACACAGTAAAATTGGTTTTGCTAACATGGTCATTATTATCACAATAATTGTCAACATTTTCCTGTAAAATCATTCTTTCGCTCTGGGATACGTAATTTATAGTCTGATACTGAGTTGTCAAATGAAAAGGCAAATCTGAATACAAGCATCACCTGTTACACAGACCAAGAAGGCAAGAAGTCTTCAAGAAGTGGAGGCACGTGTCAGAGCCGAAGTGACAGGCTACACCGCAACAGGGGAATGGTTGGACGAGCTGTTCGCAACATGTTGGACAGGGCACACACATGTCTTCAGCAAAATGGTGGCCATGTCGAAGGAAGGCTTCATTAACAAAACTTAATATCAGCAAACAACTAAATGATTTATATTTTGAATTGCAAGGAAGCTAATATTTTATTGTGTGCCTTAGAAAAACACCTTTAGCAGATGACCGTAACTCATACCGTGTGAACATAGCCATTAAAATGCCAACAAGTATAATGATTTTACAAATTTTACCAAATATGCTCCAATTCCAATTTCGTACATCATACATCATCATGCATAGGCCATATAATAACGGAAAAGGGAATTTTGTCGTATATTCATATGAACATCAATTTATGATACTGAATTCATGCTATTTGCCTATTATAAACACAGACTTGTAAAAAAACCCAATCGAAACAATGGTCTGAAAATGAACTGTTTAAAAAACCACCATGTGCAAAAGAATTAATATCACACAAAACCCCATTCAATAAAGCATTCTTGTATTTCTTTTAACCATTAAAGCTCCATAAACTTGGGTATAGCAACATAGATGCTCTCGACCCGTCACTAGGGTTGCTAGAAATTGCCAAGTCTCTAAAGATCTACCAGAATTACATCGTTGACAGTGTGAACCCAGACAAGAGAAACAGCGTTAAGGATGGTTAGTATTATAAGCCTACAACAAGAACTAAACCCCAAAAAATTCGAATTTTATCTTCAACTTACACATTTGCAGATGTTTCTTTATATATTCATATCTGTTACTTATTGATGGAAGTCTAATGTATTTCTCTTTCCACCGATACCGTATTCATAGCTTGTATCAGTGCTGCTCGCATGTGAATCTAGTGAGTCTAGTATTTTATAAAACATTGATTTATGAAATACAAATGAAATGTAGACGTCCCCATTATATGAAAGAGGTTTTCGATCCATCTCTCTTTACGCACGTAATTCAATAACCGATTTTACAATCATAATCTTTCATTTGATATGTGGAGATTCTAAATGTTTCGAAAACGTATAAACAAAATTGTATTAATTCTTGTCAAAGTCAAGTCAAACAAGAGCATCGTAAAAATAAGTAGTACGTTTTCTGAGACACCCTATATGTGTATTTTCATCTTCAGGAACCTATGATGCTATATTTATCTGTGGATCTGTGCTCGAGGGTCATATTACCCTGGATTGCATGCCTCAAGTTACAAGAATGCTGAAGAAAGGTAATACACTTATCAATTGCATCCCCGGCCCCCGGGACCTGGGGACCGTACGCAAACGTACAAAAAAACGTTGCCAGGCTATGCGGGGGCGTGTACCGGGACGTACCAAATGTGCCCCCGCTAGCCGGGGCGTGTAGCCGGGACGAAGCGGGGACGGAGCGGGGGACGTACACTCACTGACAAAATAAGCCGGGAATGGCCGGGCAGTGTAGCGGGGCGTACGATAGGGTACACAAATACACCCCTGGCGTGGCCGGTTTGTACACATATGCATAGCGGGGACTTACGCTAAGCTTAAAGGCATATCAAGTGATCTTTGTAGATCGCCCTCTACTCCCCCTGTCATAACAAATGAGGATGAAGAAATAAGTCAATTGTTTCAGGAATTTAACATACGAACAGACGCTTTTGATCAGAAAGAATACAACGCTGCCAAGAAGAATATTACTGAAGGCAAAAGCCCCGGCGAAGACGAGATCCCACCGGAAGTTCTCAAAAGATGTGACCTGGATGATATAATTCTTAACTTCTGCAATGATGCGCTTATAAATGGGAGAAAACCAGACCAGTGGTCCATACTAAATCTCATCCCAATTACAAAGAGTGGAGATTTACGAGAAGGAAAGAACTATAGGGGAATCTGCTTATCGTCCATTGTAGCAAAAACTTACAACAGGCTGCTCCTTAACAGAATTCGACCTCACCTAGACCCGGTTCTACGAATCAATCAAAATGGTTTTCGCCCAGGTAGATCAACAGTGTCTCAAATTCTGGCATTAAGAAGGATAGTAGAGGAAATTAAGAACAACAACCTCATTGCAGCATTGGTCTTCATAGACTTCAAAAAAGCATTTGATACCGTCCATCGTGGTAAGATGTTGGATATATTACGAGCCTATGGTGTACCAGAGAGGCTAGTGGCTGCCATTGGACTTACATACCAACAAACCAAAGCACATGTTACTTCTCCAGATGGCATCACTAAGGACTTCGAAATACAAGCAGGGGTTCTTCAGGGTGATACACTAGCACCGTTTTTGTTCATAATCATCCTAGACTATGTACTGAGGAAGGCATTGGCAGGAAAAGAAGAGCAACTAGGCTTCACACTTGTTCCCAGGCAAAGTAGAAGAATAGGGCCGCAGACAATTACAGACCTCGACTTCGCAGACGACATTGCTCTCCTTGCTGACAATCTACGGGATGCAGAGGAACTACTACATCTGGTGGAAGCAGCTGCGCTTACAGTTGGTCTTGGGATGAACGCCAAAAAAACAAAGGCAATGCTGTACAAAGAAGCTCCAACACCAATTAAAACACTGGATGGTAATGATCTTGAAATTGTCCAAGACTTCAAATACCTTGGTGCCTGGATTGCTAGTAGTGAACAAGATTTCAACATAAGAAAGGCTCAAGCTTGGAAAGCCTGTAACAGCATGACAAAAATATGGAACAGTAAACTCCCAAGAAACCTGAAAATAAAGCTGTTTACCACCACTGTTGAATCTGTTTTGACCTATGGAGCCGAGACTTGGACACTAACTGCTAAAATGAGAAAATCGCTGGATGGTTGCTACACTCGCCTCTTAAGAAAAGCACTTAATGTATCATGGCAATCTCACACCACCAACAAAGATCTATATGGGAACCTGCTACCAATATCAGAGAGGCTAAGACGGAGGAGATTAAAATTTGCCGGCCACTGTGCCAGAAGGGAAGAGGAAGCAGTCTCCAAAGTTCTCCTGTGGCAACCCAAGCATGGACACAAGGTTTCCGACACAAGGCTAGAGGATACTGGTCTTTCAAGCATGCAGTTTTTCATGTCCTGCCTAGTTAGTCCTGTATCCTCTGATAAAAGCTTGATGTAATTCTTTCGTGGTGTCGTGGTGGTCCTCTAGCCGGAAACAGGACACTTCGCCTCTCGTACATGTTGCCTCCTGTACAAGTTGCCTCCAGTAAATATTGCCCACCGTGAAATTCGCCTACGTACAAACTCGCCTCCCTATTTATACCGCAAAACAGCACGAGCGATGGATGATCAATGTAATCTGTGTCTCAGTGTGGCCGTTGGTAAATCTATCATGCGTACATAATGTCACACATGATCACACAAGATCTCTGGGCGGCGGCCTGGTTGTAAATATATCATGCATGAGTATGCACCCTGGTACAGCACACAAGATGTTGTTCGGTATACATGTACATTAAATATCGTAACAATGATGACAAGTTCGTTATATACATGTACGTGTGTAATTATTTCTCATACAATCTAACTTGTACGTATAGCATGGTTTTCAAAGTTAGAGAATACATTTTAATGTGTGCCGATTGTTATATCGTGCAAGTGATAAGCAGAACTTGAAACAATTAAAAGAAATAATAACACGACTGGTGTTAATTTTGTTGCCTTTTGACAGTGATTGAATAGTTGTTATTAAAATATACATGTGTTTCTTCTCTTAATTCCCTCATATTGTGGTCGTTGGATATTTTGGTTCCTTATACACGGATACACTTTCCTTTGTTTATTAGTCATGTTTTAATAATTAATTTATGAGCGGCTATCGACACTCCGCAACTAATAGCCGGGAGAGGCACGGGGGAAATTCGGCACGGGATATGCATGTCTGTGCTTGGCTGAACATACAAAAGCGCCACTGCGCGACGGTGTCCTGCCTCTATGTGGTGATGTGCCCCTGGTTATTTCCATTGCAAGTACGGCCTAACTGAAATTATTATGCGTGCTTGGATGAACATGACGTAGCGCGGCGGTGGTGAGAGCCGTTAACGCCCCGTGCTGTATGGCCATAGCAAGTAGCCTACCTGAAATTATTGCGCGCGGCTTGGCTAAACATTTGGGGTTGGTTAGGCTTATTATTATAGTCGACGGAAAAATATCATCTCTGTTCTGTGTTTTATATATTTAATTTGGAGTTTCCACCTTGAAGATGACCGTAAAACTCAACTATATCTGTTATACAATTGTGCCGTATTTTGACAAACCAAAAGATTATTTGGTCGGTATTCATTTGCACGTGAAAATTCTTTTCACTAATTTCTTTAAAAATGTGTCGGCCGGGCCGCGATGTTATTTACCGTAACAAACATTTGATACCTTTGCCCTGAGACTAATAATAATAATTATAATGATACCTAGTCTCAGCATTGACGAGTAAAGGTTATATAGTAAACACATCCACATGTACATTGTACAGCAATGTATACAGTGTTTGGCCAAATGTTTTAGTTTAATTCGGTTAATAAATTCGCCGGGCCCGTAGAACAGGGTTTCTGTTTTAAACCCCTGAGTGGTAGACAAAATACCCGGCAAATACAGTTAGGCCCCTATCCCCGGGGGGGGGGGGGGGGGGGGGGTACTCACGTATGTAAGGCATACGGGGATGTGCCGCTCCAGTGGGTCGTTTTTTCACGAGACATCCTTAGCCATGGGTAGGCTTTTCGGTGAAAAATCCTTAGACATGGGTCCTGTTTTCGCGAAAAATCCTTAGACATGG